>QUSE01000010.1:7275819-7304758 GCA_006508115.1 Apiospora malaysiana
CCCCCCCCCCCCCCCCCCCCCCCCCCCCCCCCCCCCCCCCCCCCCCCCCCCCCCCCCCCGCCCCCCCCCCCCCCCCCCCCCCCCACCGCCCCCCCCCCCCCCCCCCCCCCCCCCCCCCCCCCCCCCCCCCCCCCCCCCCCCCCCCCCCCCCCCCCACGCCGCCCCCCCCCCCCCCCCCCCCTTCCGGACACCACTCACAACTCGTCAAACACATACATACATAAGGGCCCCCCCATGACCCATGTTTTTCTCGGAAAGAATAGGTTCATGCTTGTATTAAAACCCTGCCTCCCTCTCGCCCATCCCTCGACCTCGTGTAAAAATCTTCTTCATTGTCCACTTTGGATACACATTTCGTCGGCCTTACCTGACTCAAGACTATATATACCCTGCGTCCCTGGTCGACTAATAGAGCAACCCTACCCGAACATCGGATTACGGCACAAACTCTTCGCCTTTGGGAACTGCTACCCCTATATAGGGCTGAGATAGGAATCTGAATAGAAAGAAGGAAGAAAGAGAAAGAAAAGAAAACCACATATCACCAACAAAGATGCCGCGCTTCTCAAGTAGAACGTCTTCGGTCTCGGCCTACGACGACATCGACGCCATCACCCCGTGCCCGCTACCAGCCCCCACCACCACCACCACCACCAAGACCTCCCCGTCCTCAAGTCCACCCGCCAGCCTATCTACCACATCCTCCTATATCACCACCACCACCAACCACAACGACGATGAAGCTGGAGATCTGAGGCAAAGCAGCCGAAGAAGCAGCAACAGCAGCCACCGAAGGATCCTGGGCCTGGCCTTCCACAGCAGCAGCAACAAGTCGTCGCGGTCGCCCTCGCCCACGAGCTCCCTGTCGCTGAGCGAGGCGGCCTGCGAGGAGGACCTCGACGCCTTCGCCAGCCGGCGCCGCGACTCGGTCCGCGCCCTCGAGCGGGGCGCCGGCGGCGACCCGGAGCAGCTGTGGCGGCGCATGCTCGAGCTGCAGCAGGCCTATGGGTGCTACAACTCGGCGCGGATGAGCGCGGCGCTCGAGTCGGGCGACGCCAGTTTACTCCGACGTAAGTTTTTTTTTTCTTCCTGTTTCCCCCCCTCTCTCTCTTCCTTGTTATCGGATTTCCTGCCTCTCCCCCGGGTTAGGATTTTGGGAAGACGTATGATATGTATATCATGTGGTGCGTGCGTGCGTGCATGCATGCATGCGGCCGACCTGTCTCAAATCTCGATTTATGACAAGAAGACCTCCTCTGGTTGGCTGATTGCTGACGAACTCCTGGCGACACAACAGCGTCCAAAGCCTGCTTGAATCTCCTGAACGAGAATATGGTGCTCCTCCCCGATGACGCGGATTACATGCTCGGGGATCACCACCACACTGCTGCGGCTGCTTCTGGGCATCCGACGAGTCACCAATAAAATTTGTCTAGCTATATGTCAGTTGTTTACGGACTGGCTATGCCGATGATGGATTTGATTCATTGGTCAACAACGACCAGTGGGGATTGGTTACTTCGATCTCATGTCTGCTTTCCCTTCTCTTATTTTTATTAGGAAGGGGCTTTTTACTTTCTCTCACCAGGTGGGCGGGGAGGCGTTTTTACAGGAACCAGCACAAGCAAGCGCACGCAACTGGGTAATCTGATTCTGATTGCAATTCACGTATTATTATTATTCGCATGGAGTTTATTGGGCATCAAAACATTCTAGGAAACTCATTATTACTTGTTGTTTGTGGGCGGCAGCGGACGACAGACTGATGATGATGATGATGATCGATGGCGATCGGATGAAGATGAAGGGCTACGGAGTACATACAGTAGTAGGAAAGCGATGATACCCCCTTTAGCATGGATAATGGCAACCACCACTTTTTGCGTTCAAGCTTGGTTTTTAGGCAGTGTTTTAGTAGGTGATTGATTGGGATGGTGTTTATTTTCCTAGCGCTAGGCTGTCTGGATTAGCGTCCCCGGTCGCCCAACGTGGCGCACACCAACATGTCAAATGCCTTGGCAAACATGTGTCCGAGTGTGTGTGTTTACTGTCACGAAAATCTTGGCAAGCCAGATTGACTTTGTATCAAAACTTGGAACTCAGCAGCACCATCATCTATCTGGCCTGGACCAAGATCCGATGTGGCAAGGATTCGTACCAAGGAGGCTGACGACAGCTGAGAGTTCAGCGCTTGGCTGGCATGGTTTGATTGAGTGATAGCGCACACCAAGCCAGCCAAGTGCTGGTAGTCGCACGTCTCGCCTCGTGGTTGGGTGCCAAGACAAAGCTGTGTTCTCAGAGATTGATTCCAAATCGATTGGCTCTCAACCCAATATGTCCAAGGGGGCAGAACTTCGCTGGTACATCTCGACTACCTACGTAATGGCTGCCTCGTACCTAGCTGGACATTTTCATTCCTAGCTCCCTTCTTTTCCTTCTGTGGGCGGTGAATGATTCCTGGACCCTCCTGGGCGAAGGCAAGACCCAGTGCGGCCCTAATAACGTGTTGGTCCCGGCGGCTCTTAGAAAATGCAATGTTCACGATAGTTCAGAGTCGGTTGAAAACGGGTGAACGGGGACGATAATAGGTCCTCACTTTGTAACCAATCGCATACTACAACGCCTGCTATGGCGCCGTAAAGCAGGTCCCAGTAGCCTTGATGGTTTGTATTGGCTGGCCTTCATCTATGTGGAGTTCCGCGAGTCTGGATCGCTCCATTGCCGCAACCCAACCAAACGAAACAGCCCTACGGTAAGTACATGTAGATGTAGGCACTTACCTACTTACTTACAGGAACATGCATCAACGGGGTTGGGCCTTACTCGTCGTCGCTCGCCAGACACCGCAGCGCATTCTCCAGTGTCTTGATGCACTGCTCGCGGTACTGCACCGCGAGCTGCTGGTTCGCATTGAGCCCCTTGGTGGGCACCTCAACCTCTTCAAGCACGTCGAGGTCCTGCGACAGCTTCGATCCCAGCGCCTGCACGATGCGCTCCTTGACGGGGGGCGCGATGTGGCCCGTCATGATGTCGTCCATGGTCGCGCTGTCTTGGAAATCCTCCTCACCCGCGGCCATCGCAGCGGCGCGAGTGATGACCTCATACAGACTCGTGACTAGGGAGTCCTGGATGTGCGCGAACTGCGCGACGATGTCGCCGGCGCACTCATCGCTCATCAGCCGCTTTGACCGGCCCACCACCGAGGTCGGGTCTGTCAAGGGCCGCAGCGAGACAAGATGCGTTCCCGCGAGGTCGTCGTCATCCGTCGCTTTCGTCCGGACGTGGACGTAGTCGTTGTGGAGGTACTCGGTCTCGGGCAGGATGAACCCATAGCCCAAGAGCAACTCGGCATTCGTCTTCATACCATAGTTCTAGAAGTCGTCAGTCCACATGTAAGCGACATGAATCGATAAGGAATTCACATGGTGGCAGGCTCCTGAGGCGTTTGAGATAGGTAGATGAAGAAAGTGTCACTTACGTTGAACACTTGGCTCCCGGACTCGCAAGCCTGGCCCGAGATCAGCCTACATAGAAGCGTCTCACTATCCGTCCTCCACGCCGTCCTGGCGACCGGCGAGTGGTTCCCAACATCGTAAAGCGGCAACAAGACCGAGAAATCGTCGATCTCGCACGGGAGGGCCAGCGCATCCGCGTCGGGGATGATGAGGGAGGGCCGGAAGCTGCGGCTCGTAAAGATGGCGTAGGCCCACAGGTACAGCGGCCGGGTGAAACCCGCGGCGGGCGCGGAGGTGTCCGTCGGCAGCAGCTTCATGGCCTGCTTGTACTCCTTCTTGAGGGTGGCCTTGATCTCCTGGACGGCGACGTGGGCGTTGGTCCCCGTCAGGAACTCGAGGTCGTCGGCGGGCCACAGCGCGGGGAGCATGCCCGCGACGTGCTCGGGCTGCGGCAGGGTGCGCAGGTAGGGCCACCAGGGCGAGGCGGCGCCGCGCTGGTGCTCGTGCATCAGGACGAAACGGCCGACGACATGGGGCGGGGTCTCGCGCAGGAACGCGGCGGGGAACCAGGTCTTGCCCTCCGGCGTTTCGGCGCTCTCGATGGTCTGGTGCTTGATGCTGGGGAAGTCCGGATGGCCGCACATGGCGTTCAGGTAGGACAGGCTCCTGGAGATGGGCAGTGTCACGACGGACTCGCCCTGGTTCAGGGTGCAGCCGTCTTTGACGCGGAAGGAGCCCTTGGTCACGGCGTCGTGGTAGACCTCTACCGACGGGTGCAGGCAGCCCCCAGCCTCTTCCACCCACTGGATGAGGGCGTCGGACCGCTCCTTCGGTGTAGTCATGGCGGCTGTGGTGTGTCCGGCTGTGTCGATATTTGTTTCCTACGACCGGGCCGTCTTTGGTGGGGTTCTCAGTATGAACTCTTGAAATCCCCGTTGCGTTGCGTGGCCCACATCCAATCCCCCGATTGCAAATTTGCGCCAAAGACAGGACGATTCCGTATGGGATCAATCCAGTTCTGAGAAGTTCGAGATTCTGTCTCCGACCAGAAACCAAGGAAATTCGAGCTTCACTCCTTAAGCCGAGTCCCTAGATCGATGTATGTATGCTGTTGCTGTTTTGTGATGTGTGAGACTAAGAAAAATTGCGGGCACCCGCTACCATCAAAATTTAGTGACGTGACCCCGCTGTCCGACGTCAACAGCCATCTCAAGTCCCAGCAGCGTGTGAATGAACGGGGATAGCGGACCATGTCGTTGCTTTACTCAAAGCAACTTTCTGTACGGGTGGGCAGGGTCACTGTGCAGAATTATTCTGCCTTCTTGATGATTCTTGCTTTTTTCCCCCCGCATCATGGATTCACATCGCTGTCACACTGGCAAGCCCAGTTCTGTGTCGCTGTTGCTGACCCCACGTCCACTGCAGACCATCTCATATCGCTGTAGCCAGCACTTGACAGATACAGCATCATCCACTTCAACAGATAGTGCACATAGGTACATGTATGCAGATCTCTATTCTGCCCGCCCCCAGGTCGCATCATCAGACGTGAGTCCATCCGACACAGTTCATGTATTCTCTCAATGCTGCCATCAAGAACACATAGCCACCTGTGCACTTTTTCATGGCCGTCCAGTATCTCTCGTCATGTCCTTAGATGACTCCTGATCCTAGCGATAACCTCGTCGTTCTTCTCGAGATGCACACTGTGGTTGGCATTCTCCACCACCATCAGTGCAGCATCGGGAACCTTGGACGCGATGAATTCAGAGTTCGCTGGATGACCTGTTAGCCAAATGCGATGCAGTCACCGATAACCATCTCACGAGGGGGTAATCTAAGGTAGGGAAACCGACCTGGTGGGCAGATCCAATCCTTATCGCCGACAACGACGAGCGTCTTGGCCGTGATCTGGGTCAGCTGATCGCGGTAGTCAAAGTACTTCTCCGACTCGGAGTACAGGTCATCTGCACAATCGTCAGTTTCACATACACGTCCTTCTAGCCACCCCTCCTTGTTCACCCGCAGTAAAAGCGGGCAGAAAAATATGGAGGGGAGGAGACGGCAAGAACTCACTATGCGACTCGGCGTTATAAACATTCTCCAAGCAGCCCCGCAGCGCCGCGTCCGCGTCAAACGCCTCGCTGTACAGGGGCATCATGGCCAAGTGCACGAGCCGGAACTCGAGGTCGCTCTCGAAGCGGCCGAAGACCTTGTCGCGCAGCATGCGGACCGAGAAGCTCGGCGCCCGATCCAGGCGCTGCTCGAGCACCTTGATGGCGTCTTCTTCCTCTATTCTCCGGGATCAGCGGCTGTTCCATGCACATCCCTTCCTCCCCACTAGAAGAAACAAAAAGGTAGGAGGGAAGTAAAAGAAGAAAAGAGAAAGGACCCACGATGCCAGCTCGCCGCCGTCCCCCTCAACACCAGCCAGCCCACCCGCTCCGCATATCGAATCGCATATTCCAAAGCCAAAAACCCGCCGAAGCTGCCACCGCAGATGACGGCTTTCTCCTCGCCGTCCCTCGCGAAGTGGGCACGGAGCCCTTCGACGTCGTCGACGATCTGCGCGAAGGTGTAGGGCTTGGTCGCGGAGCTCCGGCCGTGGCCCCGGTAATCGAACGAGAGGACACGGTACGCGCCCCCACCACCCGCAGCACTATCCGCGGAGGGAGAGGGAGAGGCGAGGGGGCTGTACGCTTTGAAGTCGGAGCGGTGATCGCCTGTAGTTGGTGCGCGCGACCATTTATTAGGTAAGCCTGTGCCCCTCTTGACTCCATCTCCCCTGAATGTATGTATACGTATACATGTAGGTATTTTCGGCTGCCTGCTTCCGCACCCAAGGGCCCCTCCGTGGATGGAGCGCAACTCGTCTATGCAAGACGCCAGAGAGGGGGGCAGGGCAAGATAACAGGCAAGGGGGAACCACCCGCCAGGGCAGTGGGCAGTGGGCAGGGCAGTGTTCACTTACCCATGCCGCGGCCGCCGTGCAGCGTGATGAACAGCGGTGCGTCTGCAGGGCCCGCGATGCGGTAGGCGAGGCGGGCGCCGTTGATCTCTACGAACTGCACCTCGTCCTCGCCGCCACCATTGGTATTCGCCATGTTTTCTTGTGGTCCTCTTTTCCTCCTCGCTGCAGTCGCGATAGTAAGTGCACAATAGCCGAAGTATAGGTATATCCTCCCTGAGTAGTTGGGCGAGTATTGCGCCGTGCCTCAAGTTCGGTTCGTCGAGATTTCCACGTGCTTGCCGTAGGTAATGTTGCAGTAACCTAGCTCGTAGGGTGTAACAGCTAGAGAGCCCCTCTGTCTATAACGCGGCCTCTTAACCCCAACTAACGCTTCACTAAAGTAGGTTACCTAACGTCGCAAGTGGGTTGGTCTATCGGACTCTCAAGCATTATCGCAGGCCAGCAAGTCCACTCCGCCCGTCCGCTCGTCCGCCCGCCAGTCGAGCCATGAGCCGCATCTACCCAGCGCCGTCCCACTTCACTTGTTCAGCTAGCTCGACCCTGGCCCTGGCTTCAATGGCCGCGGAAAAGCCTCTGCAACGATGAAAAACCATTTGCCAACACAACAACCCCCTTAATTTTTACACACATGAAAAACCATAATAGACCTGGCCAGCCGGGTTGTTTACGTCTGTCGTTTACCCAGAATAGAAGGTTCACGTAGCCCAGGTTGGCGGAGATTAGCCTAGTGCGTCGGGCAGACCCGACAACTGGGGGCACAAATCGCGTGCTCAACTCCGACCCTGATTTGGCGGTGCGATAGCAGACACCACCCAGCTTGCCAGCCTAACAGCCCAGGGACTGCCCTACTCCGCTTGGCAGCAGCGTCGGACTTTGCACCGCTGGGGCTGCTGGGGCTACTGGGCCGCTGGGCCGCTGGGCCGCGGTCTTGTTTTGGCGAGAGCCGAACCGAGGCTCCCTTCTTCGCATATAAAGACTGTAGGCGCATCCTTATTGCAATTTGCACTCTGCATCTATACTACAGGAAGGATATTGGGAGGAAAAGAAGGATCTACGAAGTGGCTTGTAGGCTTGGCATTGCATGGGGACCCGTAAAAGTAGGAAAGGTATCAAGCATCCTCGTCTCGGGTTGAATACGATGCTGCAATCAACTTAACCGACACCACGCAGTACACACAAGCATCGAACATCTCATTCAATATCATAACATTTCGCTAGACAGGCCATACCACCCATTTTTCTTCCCTTCTTCTCTTTCTTCTCTATCCTACATCACGGCCCGTGCCGTCGCTCCGAACGGTTCTGCTTTTCCGGCTTATAGAAAATCGAGCTCAATGGAGCCCCAACCGCCATTCCCGTTGACATAATTCATTACAGAGTTCTCATCTGGTAATACGCCACCGCCGCCTCCGCCGTCTCCTCCCACGTCGGTACCACTCATGCTCACCGACGGCGTCCTCCCACGCATGTCTGTCATGGGCGGTGGTTGCTGTTGTTGTTGCTGTGGAGGTTGTTGTTGGTGGCGGTGCGATCGAGGTTGGGAACCGGACCCCTCTAGATCTCTCTCGTCCTCGGGAGCATCCATGAAGCGGTAACACGACGCCTTGCCCAGCACATCCTGCATGAGCGCCAGATAAGCCGACACGACAGGACACATCATGTCTTGGTAGGACGCCGGGGTGGTTGTCCTTGGCGGCGCCGCCGAGACGCTATTCAGCAACCCTAGGAACTGCCGGAGAATCTGGACGCCCCGGCGCGCGCTATCCCACCCCTCGGGGAAAGCGTCGAGGATGTTGGTAAGAACGACGACATCTTCCCGGGCGGCAAAGGGTGCCATGCCCCCTGCCCCAGTTCCCGTACCAGCACCCGGTACGCCGCCTTCGGCGCCACCGCCGCAGTACAACGACGCCAGGAAGCTACGGAGGAGCACAAGGCCCACAGGCAAAAGACGGCACAAGGTCACGCGGTTGAGGGGCAGCTGGCGCTGGTGGAAAAGGGCCGACGTCGACTGCAGATGCTTTTGCGCGAAACGCAACAGCTCCGCCTTGGACACAACCCCACCGCCGTTTGCGCCACCTTCGCCGCCATTATTCGGCGGCGAGTTGAAGTGAGACGGGTAATACAGGAGCAACAACAGGTAATAGTAGCGCGCGCTCAGCCAGGTGATGGAGTTGTGGATGGGCACGTTGTCGGGTTCGAGCGGGGACACGAGGCAGCCGTTGCTATACCAGTTCTCAATGTCGGCGCGCATCTCCTGCAGAATGGCGCGACGGTCGGCGTGGGTGAGCGAGCTGATCTCGGCCTGGCGGCGGAAGTGCACGCTGCGCAGAATGCGATCCTCCATCTGCCGCAGTTGTATGACATGCCGGCTCGTCTGCAGGATTGTAGCGAAGTGCGACCGCTCCACCGATGCGAATTCTTCAACCGTCAAGCCCGGCAGGGGCACGTCCATGTTCTCGTCGGTCAGCGCAACCGGCAACCCCAGCGACGTCGCCATCATCCGATCCAGCACATATATGCTCCAGAACAAGCGGTGCCGCAGTTCAATCGCCGTCGCTGATAACGTCGATTCGTCCGAGGCCCGCCGCGACAAGCCCAGCAGCATCGCTTGTCGCGAAACGATGCCCACTATGGACCAAGCCGATGCACCAGCCGGGTCGAAAAGGGAGTAAAGCGCCAAGAGGACAAGGATCTGTATGGATTCGATGCTCTCCCGGCATAGGCATTCCTGGATGATGTCCGAATAAGCCACGTCGAATCGTAGTGCTGTATCGTCGGGTATCTGCCCGGCTCGTTGTAGTGTTGTGCAGCCGATGGCCATGATGAGGTATAGTAATGTCGAGTCGGCATCCCGACGTCGCTGGGCGAAGTCGCCAAAGACTTCGAGATCGTGGAGAATCTTGTTCCGGTCCACAAATGGATAGGCACGGTTGACGTTCCGGAAGTAGGCGTCAACGAAGCGCCGCGCCGCCGCGTCGGCCGGTAGCCGTTGTGCTGTCATCGTAGACGTGACTGACCGAGCATCGCTGTAGCTCCCCGTGATAGAATGATGGTCGGGCGAGGAAGCCGGTTGGCTGTTGTTCATGTTTACTTCGATGGTGCTTTGCGAATGGTCCATCATAGGGTGGTCGTCGTGCAAATGCGGTAGTTGGTGATGTTGTTGTTGTTGTTGCTGCTGTTGCTGCTGTTGCTGCTGAGCCTGTCGCGCTGCCGCCGCCGACATGACGGACGCAGCTGGGCTTTGGCCATTTTGAGAAAGTCCTGGTGAGGTACCTTGTAGTAGTATGAGTTCGCTGAGGTCCGTACCTGTCTCAACCGACTCGATGCCAGCCGGGCCTATGGGAAGAGCCTCATTGATGAAGCGCGACAGCCACTCGACGCGGGCCCGGAGATGATGGACCTGGGCATTGGTTGACGAGGCCGGGGTAGAAAAGGAACAGCGCTGGCCGGCACTTGCACACAGCGAGCAGACGGGAAAGGTCCGCGAGCATTTCTTCTTGAAGGAACGGCAGCGGTCACATGCCGGGATGGATTTGGAGGAAGAGCTGGGTGCTGGCGGAGGCACGCCGGTTGTAGGCTTGTTATGGTAACTGTCGCCCGCTCCCCCGATTGGCGGCGTCGCTGGGCCGCCGACGGCCGATCTTGGCTGCTCATGTGCTAAAGGCGGCGGCGGCATAGACGACGGGATGTCTTCAGTCTTGAACGACGGATCCGTCCGACTGACGCGAAAACGATGAAGTGACGACTTGAGATCGCTTGTGGACATACTCTTGAATTCCCGTGTTTGTCTGTGGTGGGTAAAGGGATATCAGTTATCCGTCTCCGTAATCCCGATCTCACTTGCTGCGTATTCTGTCTTGTTGCACGGAAGCCGGATCTTTCGCAATGGATCCTTTTGCTCTCTTCATCACTCTTCCTAAAGTTTGGGGGGATCCCACGAAACCGGTAAGCAGGTGGAGAGCATAGCCTGCTATTGCTTTGTTTTGGGTATGGGTGCGCACGACGGGCGAATGGCTGGACGAACGAATCGAGCAATTCCCCCAGGATTCGCTACAGGTTTCTGCCCCAGAGAAAGAAAGCATTGAGCGTCGGAGTAGCCAGTTCAGGGAGCTCCGTCTTTTACATGCCCACCTCATCCCACCCGGGGCCGATTCCACTCTTTGTGGCTGAATCGCTTTCCTCCCGTATAAGAGAAGGGAGGAGCAGGCAGGAGCAGGCAGGAGCAGGCATGAATCGAGGCGTGGTCTATTGTGATCTGGACAAGGCGAGTGAGCAAGTGTGGCCATTAGGTTGATTACGATCCTAGGCCGTTGGAGACCGTTGGAGGGCATTTCGTCGTCGATTTCGCCGGATAGCTGTCCGACGCTGATTAATTGTCACTCGTGGGCATCATGGCCTGGCAGGGCTCACCTAATGGCCCTACCAGATAGACCCCAGTGCAAAGGGTTTAGCTGTCGGGATGAACCCCGACGCAATGCGGGCCATGCTAAAACTCAGGCTGTCGGATGATGATAGCATGGTGGTCCGCTAGCCCGAAAGTCAAAAGTGTCACCATCCACATCCACTACCCCAACCTAAACGCCACAACGGAATATTATCTTGTCAAGTCGTGCACATATCTTTTTTGCTGATGTTGTTTCGACTCCATGGTTGTCTAATTTGAGGAATATTCAACATGCGACGTAAAAGTTGCCCCGGAAGAGCTCAGTCCCGGCTGGTGCTTCGGTTGCAGCGTCGTCAAGGCGACTTGGACGTACATACGGGAATCGGGAGGGCCGAACACCGATATATTGCTCGTGCAGTACCTAGCCCTCTGGGACCCAGGAGCCCGGGAACAGGCATGCTTCAGAGGCAGCTGACACTACCACTACGCAACTCGAACTTGTTTGAGATGTGATCACCAGCCTCCCAGGACCAGGTACGGCATAGCGAAGGAAGCCTATGCTAATGGGAAATGAACATCGTATTGCCACCACGGTACGGCGCCGAATGCCATTCGAGACGGGTTTCCATTGTAGGGCCGAACCTTGATTGCCGGAAGAATGGGGTTGGTTTTGTGGCTGTCAGAGCTTGACGGGTTCCATTAGTGCCGACACTCACACAAGAGGCTACACTCTTGGAGTCGATGTTCGTCAGTGAGTGTCATGGGCTTTTGAGAAGTGGGCAACCACAGAGACTCGGCCGGAGGCTCAACCTGCCGTCAACATGATTTCAGAGTCATGGGTACACGATCGATCTGGTGGGCGAATACGACGATGCTAGTGTTGGTGATAGCTTTCGATCAATAACCCCAGAAATATCCGGACGGATCGTGCCGCCTCTTCGCTTTGAAGCTGGCACGGCAGACTGCGGGCCGATTGTGGTTTCATTGCGATCACAGATCATCGACGGCCATGAACGAGAAAACAACACGAAAGCGTTTGCATGTCCGAATGATCGATCAGATTGGGGTTCCCAAGTGGGCTATCGAGTGACTAAATTCTAGCTTCATGGAGAGGCAAATGAGGCAAGCACACTTTGCGCCTAACAAAGCACTAGAGGAGGATAGCAGCTGAAGAAGGTGCGCTGCGGGGGACGCTAACTTGGTGTAGCGGCAATGACAGATCAAGATACATGCAAACATAAGCATCTATGGATGTCTGGCGGGCATCCCACATCGCTTGCTGCCAGGAATTACTTGCTTGCGACTTTCAATGGTTCTTCGAGATTCCAACACTTCAAATCCCCTTTCCGCATGTCGTCTTCGATGGGGCGAGCGAATGTGGCTGAAGACTGTGAGCGGGTTCAAGCTACGGAAGCTGCATCCGACAACCTCCGCTCAATCGGAAGCTGCATTCCTACTGCCGTTTCGGACCCCTGTCTGCGAAAGAAACATCACAGGAATAAGGGAATGGTTGAGCGACGTATTATGGTCGGAACAACCTATTAAATGGATCTCAAATGAATCTCTTCTTGAATTCGCGAATACCAGAATACTACAACAGACAATCGAGCCATTTTGGTCACAGGCGCCAACAACATCGGCATTGACTAAGAAGACGCAGACAAAGCCTTGCTGGATTCAAGCAGGCATCTTTTTATTTCTGTCGCGGTCAAGCCCTGATCGCAGGGCAAGGTCCAAATTGATATCCCGATGGCCAAAGGAAGATATGATGGACACACGGAAACTGTTGGGAGGTAACCAGATCGACATTGCCAGCGACGAGTCAATTGGAAAGGGTTCTTTCAGGAAGTCAATGCATCGCACGATCGCCTCGACGCCCTAATCAATGTCAACAACGCCGGGAACTCCGTCGACTTGGAGCAGATATATATCCAGGTCCTATTCTGCGCCAGCCTCATACCCAAGACCTTCAACGTCAACGTGTCCGATGCGCCCACGTCTACACGCCTTCATGCCGGCGCTCCCGTCTCTATCGAGTGGCCGTCCTCTCGAACCTACCACGCCACACCCGAACCCGAAACGACTCCCCACACCGGCTAAGCCAAGGATCGGCCGTTCGACGCGATGGTCGCCAGGTTAACCCGATGCTGAGTCAACAACGGCTTGAGGGCCTGGTGCATACACTAAGAGCATATCTCTCGGGTTCATGATGATGTGCTGAGCAAGAGTGCCAGTCTGTTCAGAAAATGGGGCACGGGAGTCCCTTGATCGGAGGAAAGTCCATCGGGGGGCGTGACTGGTAGCGAGCGTAAGGCAGGCCAGTGGTAAGTCTTTTCCAGTCTTAAAATTGTGATGCCGTTCTTGGAGGTCGTTATTGCGCTTCGACTGCGAGGGCTTCCTTCTTGTGGGGATGCCGAAGACAAAAAAAACGGCACTCTGCCGGGCTGGAACTATCAACCCAGAATTGACGAGGTAAGAGACATAGAGACTTATCGCGAAGTAATCTTGCCCTGTAGACTGGATTTTTCTTGCTCTAGAATCGGGGTAATGTACCTGCATATTGACTGCACATGACCGCCGGGTGGCCACGGTCGGCGTCCACCATGTGCGACCGGCACTTATTCCAGGCAGACTGCAATGCTGAGTACTCTTGATTTACACGCTGAGGAAACTTAAAAGCGAGAAACTACAACGACATATCGCGAGAAAAAAAAGGCCTGTCTATATGAGGTGACAACGGTTCAAAATGATACTTGCCGATGCCCGATCTCAAGGTAACGAGATTGTCAAAAAGTACAAAATTTGAGGTCTGCCTGGGGGTCGAACCCAGAATCTCCTGATCACACGAATCGTAGTCAGACGCCTTGCCATTGGGCCAACAGACCTTTTGAATAAGCTTTCTTCAACTGTTATTAAGATTATTACTTATTGATGTATATACTTTCTAAATATAAATGGTGGGTGTCTGCACAAAGCCTTATAATTACCCTTCTACATTAATTAATCTATAATATAATATTATAATAATATTGATTACATTAATTAACCTTATGTTATGTTTTAATTAATTTATGTATATTAATAATATTTATCTTATTATAATTATCGGATACTTAAGATGTATAACTATGTTATATCGGAACATGACTCTTTAATTCTAAACCAGTCTTGAACCTAACATTAGATCATGATTCTTTCGTAGGTTTGGATTAGGAGAGTAACCTTCAACTTGCGTTTAATCGTGTTCTTAAGGGCCTGGGGAATATGATGCCGATGAGGCACTTGGCACACATATCGTCGTTGGCCGTTATATGTATTCGGTACGATGGCTTCTAGTATGATCCGGCAAGAGAAATGTTATGTTCGGCTCATATCGGGCTTTTGGTACGACATCCTTCCATCGGATATATGAGCGGTCCCTTTGGTATCTCTAGAACCTCCGAGTCTTTTCACTTAACTTACATCCAAGTTATTATTATATAGAAGTGGCCCCTTGTTAGGTTACGAGTGGCTTCATAGACCACAGGCTTATACCACGCCATTCTACGCTGTCCATTTTTACGCCAGGTACAAATATGAGGCTGTCAGATTCAGGCCACCATGGCCCTGAGTTTAGTACCGGATCAATTATAGCCATCGGCATGCCGTTGACACAGACACAAACGTGTCAATTCGAGTCTCGACAGCTCTCAGTGATGGCCTTGGGATAATCGTCCCCATATCACAATCGATTCGAATCCTGGAAATATGATATGTGTTCAGGCGAAAATCATTGTTCCAGCCTACTTGGGCTAGCCACAGCAATGCGTGGTATCGCGTCTTTCCATCGCAGTAGCAGCGGACAAAGGCCGTCTATCAAACCGTTCATCTCAGACGGGCATTCTGATTTCATTCCTCTAAGCAACTCTGACAAGACCTCAAAACGGGGATCCTGTGCCATACTTTTCTTCTTCCTTTGCGGCTCATCTATTATCGTGCCAAACATCTAACACCTACTTCGTGGCATTGTTGAACTTTGGATAGAAGAGTCTTGTTTTAGACCAGAATCCGGAACTCCAACCAGCGAAAGAGGTTGCGGAATAACCCGGCCACCTTATCAACGGAAGTCAAGATACGAACGGTGCAAGAAGTCGTATAAGCTCATGTGAGAAATCTCCTGGTCTAGGTAAACCATATGGATCGCGGCAAGGGGGACCAAGGAGGTGTGGCGCACCAAAAGGACCTAACTCGGCTTTCAGCATTACGGAGGACGAGGTTCATGGCAGAAAGTGGAGTGGTTCGTGACAAGCCTTGTTCAAGCAATGCCCAGCCTCGCCGTATAGGGATCAGGATCAGGATCCTGTGGGGGTGTGCACGGTTCCTTCGGGTAAGCATGGCATGGTGTGAGATCAAAGCTTGTCACGCGTGGTGAGCCAATCAGACAATGCACATTCATGTTTCACCCGGTTTGCAATGCTTACACCTAGTGGTAGTAGCCGTATTTGATTGCTGTGGATAGGGCTGGCGCTGACGTGAGCTGACAGGGGTGGTCGAGTGGGTTCGTAACGTTCCCGCAGCGCTCGCGTATTGAGAAGAGGCTTAACGGACTGAGCCGTATATCTTCGGTGCGTCTGCTTTATTGGAGCTAGTTGCTACGTAAGAATAATTCGAGCACTGTATCAGACCAGGCAACCGCCTTCCATCTGCTCCGAATGATGGGCCCAGATACACTGACTCTTGACCCGGTATAATGCAAGCAAGCTCAGTCGAGCTCTGAAATCCCGTCTATGGACTTGACGCGTTGGGAAGGCGTTGAGTGGTGCTTCTGTTTGGAAGATTTACTGTATCACAAAGCTATATGACGGGAGAATTGAGATTGTCGTTGCTCCCGGGAAGGCCTGATAGTCCATTCCCAATGGGGTTGACAATGGTCGCTGTGCGGCACGAAGCCCGTGCAAAATCATCGGGGACCTTTCCGTGGCTCTTTGGACCTTTTCGTTGTGTCCTTTTGCGGAACGCCGTCAAAATAGAACTCGTGGGGAAGGCAGAAACGCTGTGCCGCCGTGAAAGTTCACGATGAAGAGGGACTGGTTGGGGATAGTGGCAGGCTTTCACATAGCCATGCCACATACTCCAGCGATCTAGACGTAGCATACGATGCAGTCTTCTATTCGAGGATTGCGGCAAAGTGCCTTCGCCGTTCACACTCGCGATGGAGGATCACGTTTTACTATTCCTCTTGTCTGAACTGGTTATCTTTGGAAGCAGCAGCAGGAGATATTGCTCCAGGAAATGTGAATACTTAAGGCGAGATCACGCCCTATCATCAGAGTTTTTCTTCATCCTCATCTTCATCACGATCTTCACTGCCTACACAACAGCGCGAACCTGGTGGACAAGATCGGGGTGTCGGCGGACAAGAAGACGCTGACCGTGTACGAGGCTTTCAACGGCGAGGACGGGACGGACAAGGCGCACCGGCTCTCGATGCGCGACGCCATGGGCGCCGTGGCCATGAAGGAGAGCGCCAACATCCAGTCGCTGCACGCCGTCGCCTTCAGCCACATCATCCACAAGCAGACCAAGGCCAACATCGGCGCCGCCCTCAAGAACATGGGCAAGAACAGCCTGACCACCGAGACTGTCATCATCAAGGCGGGCGCTCAGGGCAAGGAGCTCGACGCCTTCAACAAACTCAAGGAGCCCGGCACCCTGACCGATGCCGGTGTTCTGCGCTTCAGCACCGAGTATGGCCTCGGCAAGACCATCAAGCACTTTGAGCTGTCGCCTACTCCTGGCAAGACGGGTTTCTTCAATCTTCTCGTTGTAATGAGCTAGATGGAGTGTCCTATATAAGGGAGACATGTTGTCTCTGACTTTCTTTGAGGGGGGTTGGTATCAGAGCATTGACTGCATAGCATAGGGGGTGGTGTCAGTCACATAGGGGGTTTTGCATGGTGGTTGCGTAAGGGGAGGCGTTCTTAGGATTTTGTTTATTGCATTTCAACTGCCTTACGGCACACCTTTTCATAGCAGTATATTGACTATATGTTTTTTCTTGTCACGTAAACATATTTGAATATTCAACGATCTGTGATAATTATGAATAAGCTTATCGAGTTTCTGCCGTAGCACATATGATGATGCAAGCATTTCCTGCACAGCAGCAGTATCTGTATGCATATTTACAAGTAGATAGCTGCCAAAATATCTATATCCCCACTACTAACATCTTGGTGTAGTTGGCTGTCACAACAGCTTGTGAGGGCAGATGATTATGAACCAACTGCGTATCAATGGTCTTGGCCTAATTAGCTGTGGAACAAGCACCAATGACGGGCCAGCCCCGTAGCAACGCTTGCTTGAATTGGTTGGTGCACCATAAAATTACGGGGGGCCTCTATAGCTGTTCACTGCTGTGCCGCCCGCATCCCTTCCCACCCAACACAGCCCAGACAACCTCATGCTGACAACCGCTAAAAAGAGAACATTTGGCTGCGATATATATAAGGAAGACGACCATCGACATTCAATTTCCGATCCAACCAAAGATCAAAAGGCTCATTCGACACCAAATCAATCATCATGCCGATTCTCGAACTTTCCAATGAGATGATCCACGAGATACTGGTGAGAGCCATCGTGGGCCGTGGCGTCAAGAGAGGCCTGCGCCTCCGTCTGGTCTGCAGTAAGTTGCGAATGCAAGATATTCTCACAGGAGAACATGTTACTGAACCCCATTCCAGAAAAGTTCAATGACTTGTTGCAGCCTGCCCTCTTCGCCAGCAGGCTGCTCGACACCTACGACATGCCCCGTACGAGCTGGCTCTGGCACATCCACCCCCAGTCCGGCGGCTCACGCCTGTGGCACGCCTACTTTCTGTACCGGTGCAAGAACGAGACAAACCCTGGCATTGGTCATTTCCGCGACATCCGTCGCTTGGCCGCCCAAATCGCCACCGAAGAGTCCTGCCCACAAACCGCCAATGTTGACAGCATTATAGAAGCCCTGTGTTGGTTGGCGCTGGGGAAGCGCATGTCATGCCTAAGCAACACCCGCATCATCACGGCCGATTCTTTCGCCACCACAGCCAGTCTCTTGTCGGCCGCCGCCCAATTCAACATGGCTCCTCTGGTCGTGCGCCTGCTCCGCGAAGGCGCCAGTCCCGGGGACGAGGAACAAATCTTCCCGGCCGCCATCCAAGTCGCTGCCATGGCCGGCCACAGAGACATGCTAGAACTTTTCCAGCGGAGTTTACCCCAGGAGTCTTTCGTGAAGGGGATGAGGCGTAACAGGTCAGAACAGGTCGGCTGGGACACCAGGACGGGCACGAGCTCCATAGAAGGAGCCGCGATGCGGGGCGATGTCGAACTACTCAAACTTGCGCTCAGCCCTTTCGTAAGTGACGATAACAGCAGTGAGGGGGGTTCTCACGTCGAACTTGTGGAGGGGGCAATAGACCACTCGCAGGTCGTGCAGTTCGCCCAGTGGAACGCCGCCAGCCCCGAGACCTTCGACTACTTGCAGAGCTGGCTTTGTAATGACCTGCCATGCTCACGCACATACGGCCAGCTCACACGATACGCTGACCTCGGCCGCGTGGACATGGTACGACACCTCGTGGGTCCAGGGGTCGGTGCCTCGGTAGACGGACAATCGTGGGACGCGGGCCGCCACACCAACCCGCTCGCCAACGCCTGCCGCTGCGGCCAGGAGGAGGTCGTCGATTTCTTGCTTGCTCAGGGGGCCGTCATTGACAACAGCGAGGAAGACGACCGGGACAGCGCACTGCCCGCCGCGGCCGCGGGAGGGAGCTTGGCGCTCGTCCGAAAGCTCATCGACCACGGGGCGCCCCTGGATACCATCCCGGCTCTGCAGGCTATCAGCGAGGCCGTCAAGCTCGAACACACGGAGATGCTACAACTGCTGCTGGAACGGTGTGATTTCCCTCACCCGTCCGAGGATTATAGGCAGCATATAAGGGGGCCCTTTACGGAATCGGCGAGATCGGAAGGCCTCGACTCCATGGTGCAGATACTAGAGGCATGGTCTGAAGCAAACCCTCCGATCGAGGAATACATTACAAGTTAGGGTAAAATAGGATATGAGAAAAAGGACGCGACACTCAAAGTCATGGTCACCACTAAATAAGGGCTCGGCTGTCTTGGGTCCTGGTTCAAATTCATAAGCCAAATTTGGATTGATATTGACTTCAACATCTCACGTACGTACAGGGGGATTAAGTGGATGGTTCCTGTTTGAATGCCACGATTTGAAATCGACAATGAGGTCTACGTATCATAACTGAATAATATTACTATAGATATATGAGCTTTTTTAGTCTACTTCATCCCCCATGAGAACTACTTAATTGTGCAGTACTGCGTCCCCAAGTGATCAGACGTATTTTCACACATCAGTCCGAGTCCGAGTCTGAGCCATCCCAATACCTCACGCTACCAGATGGGAAGGTCTTCCTGACCTTCCTCACACCATGTCGGAACAAGCAAGCCTAGATCCCACCAAAGCTCTTGACGGCCAAGCACACGCGGCGTATAAACCTGTTGTTCTGGCCGAAGGCGTGCGACTTGGCCACAGCACGCACGGTCAGTTCGTAGTTAGTTTTGATGATCATGGCGTAGTTGATCTGCCCTTTCCAGCCGCACTTGTGGCACTTGTAGTGGCTTCTCTACGACCTCCTTTCGAGGTCGGGGTGCTTGCAGAACTGGGCGCCGATGTCCGAGTCGGAGGAGTCTTCCGACGACAACGTCTGCTCTTCATCGTAGCCTTCGTTGCAACAGCCCCCCACAGCTCGGCAACTCTCTCGGTCGTCGACGGGTTGCCCCCGCCCAGGATAGTCAATGGGGTGTGGAACCACTGGGTGAGTATACGTTGGTTGAATGCGAGCGTCGCCCACGTGCGCATGTCCCAAGCTGACAGGTGAAAGCAAAAAATCGGGATTTGAATGCGAACTTGGGACAAGAGAGCCGCAATTCCCAGTAGAGGGAACATAGTAGCCCAAGGAGGTACTTGTAGAAAGTATTCTCAAATCGATTAAATGAGGATAGATACATGGCCCTTCTAACCCAGTATTCCTGAGATGAATGACTGAGTGAATAGTGTCAGCACTTTCTTATCAGTCGAATATAAGACGGCAAAGATTGGCACTGGGCTGACTTGAAGATGGGTGTCTCATGGTTGGAATTGGGCTTGCTTGCATCACCCTCTGATACAGACCGGTAATATTGTTATCGATACTGGACTGGATCGCTTCGGCGTCGAAACGAAGCAGATAGGCCTATGGAAAAATGAAAGACGTCTCATCCTTACTTGAGGCTAACGCCATGTCGATCCATTTTTTCACCTTACTTGCCGTCACCTTGAACTGTGATCTGGCGGTTTCTGCGTGTGCGGCGTGTGCCCCGGCCAAGTCAGTCAAGGTGGCTCAGTTCGAAATCAGATGCAGAAGAATGATATGTTAGCCAGCATGAGCTACGTATCGTCCTCGAATCGAACCGTTCGACTGCAGAAGAGCCGAGTATCATCGTATGCCTTTCTGTTACGCTCATGGCATCGCTTGGCGGATTTCTGCAGAATTTATTCTACACGACCGTCTTCCTCTCCTCTTTGTGCTTCCGGCTTCGGTACTTCTTGACCAGCTGGCTGCCCTGGTTAAAAATCGTCGCGATAGACCCGAGAGCCCCGAGTATGGTGAGAGTGACAGGCTCCATGGCGGCGGCGTTCGACGCTCAGCAAGTATGGTAGTATGGTGGCTGCATCTTCGCCCGACTACAGTGTGAGAGAATAAAACAGCATCCGGGTAGGTGGGTGGGACTAGATAAAGACCAGGATCGGCCATGGCCCGGATGGATGGCAGCCAAAAAGGATGTCCTATTTGCCGGCGGCATATTGGGGGTTGGGTCATGCGAACTGGTCTTTGTCAGAGTTCGGGACATCACGCATTGAGCCCAACCGGAACCTATTCGTCGGAACGACACCAACTCGGCGCGTAGCTGCGGTATTTCGACACGATCCAGGGGGTTCCTTGCCATGTCGATGTTGCATTGACGACAGTTGGCATACGTGCAACTAACGAGTCTTGCATTGACTCAAGGGGCGGCTCGTCTAGATGCCATACTGGTCACAGTTCAAAGCAATTGATATCGAGTTGACCTGAGCAACCGCAGAAGAGAAATGATGGGACAGTTTGGTCGAGAAGACATAGTAAAGCCAGCAAGCAGGAGTTGACGAACTAATGCAGCTCCCTGCAGCGGCGGGCCTAGCGGGCCTAACACAGCGCCCCTCCCCCATATTGTCCCCCATATCCCCGTGCAGTAGCGGTCCCTACCCCCGCGGAACAGGCCCCTCCTTGCCCAGTCAGGTAACGACTAAGCCTTGCACTTCTGCACTACCACCCAAGTCCACTGCAGTGTCCCTCATCCGACCTCATTCAACTGCATACATAACACTCATCCCATTTGTACCATCGACAGTCCGTCACACCTCGAGATGGGCATCACCAACTTCAAGTGGCTCTTTGGCCACGGCTCATCAACACCCGCTCAACCAGCAGAATCCGATCCGCTACTGATTGATAGCGACGGTGCACCGGATGACGAAAATGGTATCCGCGTCGTCTCTGACGAAGCAGCACCTGCGGTTGCTGTGCACCCCCCACTTCTGTATCCCACACCCAATGATGGCAGCAACAATCGCGAGATGAACAGCGAAGGATCAATCACCCGTGCAGAAGCGGCCGCGCACGCGTCGATTCGCGCCGACAAAGAAGAAGATGGCAGCAACGCGCTCAAGCTGGCCGCGGCCATGTACTGCTTCGCCGTGCTGGGCATGTTCGTGAGCACGACGGGCGTCATCCTGTCGAGCGTGAAGGCCGATTACGGCGACCTGAGCGACGCCAAGGTCTCGCTCCTGTTCCTGGCCGCGCCCGTGGGCTACCTGGTTGCTGCCCAGCTTAATCGGCACATCCACCTGCGGTACGGCCGCCGTGGCATCGCCATCTTCGGGCCGCTGATGCATATCGCTCAGGCCGCCATCGTCGCGTTGCACCCGCCATTTCCCGTTGTGCTCCTCGCCTGGGTCGTTGGGTCGCTGGGTCATGGAACCGTGGACGGCTCCGTCTGCGCCTGGGCTGGCGACCTTGAGAGCGCCAGTGCTGCATCTGGTATGCTGCATGGCGCGTACTCTGCTGGCGCGGGATTGGGCCCGTTCCTGGCTGGCACCTTGATTTCACGCGAAGGTCAAGGGCAATGGTACGAGTGGTTCTATATACTGGTAAATTGCAATATTTCCATTTCAAAACGACACTGTCTTGTCTTCATTGACTATAACTAACGGGGCTACATAGGGTGCTGTCTCAATCCTGGAATTGATCATCATGGCCTTCGCATTCCGCTCTGACGACGCCAAGAGTTACGGAAAACATATCAATGGCTTCGTCACGCCTCTTCTCTCTTCTGAGCCGGGCACGAGGACCCCTTCGAGCTACAGGAGCATTGTATGGATCTGTGCATCTTTCCTGCTCGTCTACGTCGGCACCGAGTCCCTCATCACCGGTTGGATCGTCGCATACATGGAGCGGATCCGCCACATGTCACTGTACGCAGCAAGCCTATGCTCAACCGCCTTCGGACTCGGCATGGCGATCGGCCGCCTCGTGCTAGGTCTTGTGACAGAGAAGTTTAGCGTCCGCCGCGCCGTGCCAGTCTACATCATCTGCGCTATCGTCTTTGACGTCTTGTTCGCCTTCAGCCCCATGGCCATATCGTCGTCGGAGATGCCCGCCGTCGTCCTGATTTCCTTGGTCGGGTTCTGCCTCGGCCCACTCTTCCCTTCTGCCATCGTCTTGTTGGTTCAGCTGCTGCCGCGGCACCTGCATGTGAGGGCCGTTTCGGTGGTCGCTCTTTTGGGTCAAATCGGCGCCGCCCTGTTGCCTTTCGGCCTTGGCGTCATGGCTGAGGTGGTTGGGATCCAGCTACTGCCGCTGGTGGTATTCATATGCTTGGCGGCCATGTTGGTGCTCTGGGGCTGGTTTGCGCGCCCGTCGGTTAGACATGCTACCTAGACAATGCCTATGCTTGCAATGATGAGCCTCACGAACACCCATGAATCAATGGATACGAAACTCCCGGAGACCAAGCTCCGCTCTGTCTTCTTCCCAATCCTTGACGAGCTCGCCATCCATGATGCCGTGCAAGTACGCGTCGCCGATTAGCGTGTACCCGTCACCACCCGCTCGCGGGCGCAAGATGAACGGGACCGCACCATCCATAAAGACGCAAACAACATCCCCACGCTGGACATCGTGGGGCCCGTTTCCCAAATACCCCCGACGTGTGCGGTAAAGGCATCGGTTCATGTTGTACAGCGTGGCCATGATGCTGTAGCGCCGCGACATGCTAGCGACCTCGTTGCCATCGGTGTCGACGAGCGTCGGACGCTCCGCTGCATACAGCCCCGGTGGGTAGAAGTCGCCTAGGGGTATAGGCTGGCCATTCAGGCGGCTTGTGGTGCTGGCTCCGTCCTCGTTTCCTTCTCCATTCTCATCCCGCTGCAGCGTGCGTATCCACATCAGGAACGCTACAAAGTCGGCCGCGTGGTGCCCATAGTTGGACTCGGCGCAACGGATCGGATAGACGCCCTCGTGCTCGCGGCATGAAGATGTCAGCGTCATGGCGTAGGCGGCGATAACCTCGGGTTCCGTCGCGTACGGGCAGTCCTCAGACAATGGCGATGTCGCTGAAGAAGGTGGTTCGTCGCCCGCCTTTCTTGGACGATAGCGTTCCCAGATCCCCGTGCGCGTTCGGAAGAGCGGGATGCGCGGCTCGTCGGGGACCCGCCGGCCCCAGAACTCGAGCTCGCAGACGTCGTGAACGATGTCGAACTCGATTCCCCTTATGCTGAGGACACGCTTGGACAGTGTTGCTGCACCATTTTCCCCAAGGTCCTCGCTATCCCCCTCTGTTGCAGTTTGTGCATAATCAGAAGGATCCACCGGCGCCAGAAGGCGTATTGATTGTGCCGCCTTGGCCTTGTCGGACTTGCCCCCGGCGCCCATGAGGTGGTACCAGGCCGAAGTGACGCTGTGGCGATGCTTCTCCTCCGGATTGTGCCAACGCGGGACCCACGACGGCAAGCGCAAGACCCCATCATCACCGTCGCTGTCGTCGTCGCCTCGGTTGACCATGGTCAGTAGGAGCAGATCGCGATTTCCCCGGAGAATGTGAAACGCCACGTCCATATACACTACCTCAGTGGGCAAGCGATAATCTGGCACGACGTCTGGGTAGTCGCGGCGAAACGCGGGCAGGTGCATGAGAGCATAGATCTTGTCACGCGGATCCGTGGCGTGGAACTTGCTGGAGTTGGCGAGCAGCCAAGGCAGTCGTTGGGTTTGCTGCATGTACGCGTCCTGTCGCATGTACATTACATTGAAACGCCCCGGCTCGGCCCCCTTGAACCTCGTCGCGTAGCTGATGGGTTGCCCGTTGGTCAGGATCCAGTCGGCGGTGTAGTACAGGGCCGAGTACTGGCATGTCCGGGCGCCGCAGTAGAAGAGGAGGTCCGGGGAGAAGACGGCTTCTTGGATAACCTGATGAGAGGAGTCCAGTGAGTTATTAAAACCGTCCTGCAATGAAACTCAAACAATGTGGCCTTACCCAAACTCTAGTGAACCATTGCCTACACAAGAGACTAAAAAGCGAAATCCACTTCGGCGAGCTCATCGGTGGTAGGCGCTCCGAGTACCCAATTTCCCTGGCCTGCAGGAGATCTCGCCCCGTGGCCTTGAGATGGTCGTCCAGCCCCTCCATCGGCACATTAAGTTTCTCGCACACGAGCTCGGCCATGAGCTGCACCATGTCCAGCGCCGCGTCCGAATGCTCGTCGGCGCGGCCCAGCCAGACGAGGCAGCGCCGGCACGCCTGGTAGATGCGGTGCATGATGCGAATCTGCGCCGACTTCTCGTCCAGGTCCGTCTGGTTGATGCACAGGGCGTCGACCCACAGCGTGCGATGTCGGCTGTCCGGGAGACGCAGTTGCTTCAGGGCATCGTGCAGGTTCGCCGTGACGCTGACGGGGTGGCCGTTGCTGAGGATCTCGGCGGTCTTTTGGGCGTCGCCCCAGACGTAGGAGAGGGCCTCAAAGTCTGGCGCATCGGAGAGATTGGCGATGCGCAGTGTGATAGAGGGCGGATCGTCCGTGGAGCTGCCGGGGAGGATGTCTAGGAGCCGGATGTCGTCTGGCTTGGACAAGGGCTCGTAGCCGTGGGGTCCTGGGAGCGCCATTGTCTTTGCAGCAACTTAGTGCAGACGACCGAATATTTCATTCTACAGTTGGATGTTTTGTGGAAGGTGAAGTTGAGCTACCCCAGGTTTACGAGGAGGTGGTGCGGGAATGGTGCATTTCGAGACTTGGCAGCTGAAAAAGAGCTCCGCTCGCACGCATCAATGACTGCACCAACCGCGTGTTATCATTTTCAAGAACGAGCCAATCGCATCGCAAGGGAGACGACGTTCTTCTTTCTCGCCCGCCTCCGTCGTTTCTTGGGCCATTCAGAAGCGAGGGCTCTGCTACACGCACCAGCAATCCAGCCTCTACCAATCAGGAACATGCCTGGTCAAACTCATATCTTGAACGTAGAACGTTTCTCGTCACGAATTTGATGTGATCCCAAGTGACGCAGACAAGAAAATTACCCATAATCATGACATTAATGTAATGCTTTCTGGTCGTCTGTCGGTCGGAATGGGAGATTTTCGGCCGATGATATCTTGAAGGGCGGCTTCCTTGAACATCCATTGAATCGCCTTAGATATATCAATCATTACTAAGAAACGAGTTTTGGAACTAATTTTGACTAAAGTACAATCCGCCCGTATGGCTGCAGTCAAAGAGAGATGACGTGCATTCTTTAGTTTTTGATCAATGTTGCGATAAACCGAATATTCGGCCCCGGGCCTCAATCCCCAAATGCCGAGCCCGAGATCGCGGCGGAAGGAAGCAACCCGACCTTGTTAATGGACGACTACTCTTAAGATGCCACACAACTCTCCCGACAGATATTCTCCATTCCTTTTCGGTGAGTTAGGATCATGTGGCAGCAAGCATACAGACCTATAAAATATTTTTCACTCATACTTCCAGTCCATCAGTCTCCATCATGGAAGTCGTGGCCGTCAGCCGCTCCACGCCCAAGGAGCTGGACCTAGGCTTCATCAAACTGACAACCTCCATCATCCACGACCCTCTAACGGACCCTGGCGACTCCATCCAGCTTGACGGAAATGGCGTAGTCGGCAACCAGCCCGCCGCCCACGACGGCCCTGTCTACGTCTTCTTCGCCGAGCACTATGACCACTGGTGCGCCGAGCTGGGCGTCGACCGCGCGACCTGGGACTGGTGCCACTGGGGCGAGAACATCACCCTCCGCTACAAGAAAGATACCCACACGGAACAGCGGCGGTTCGAGACGGAGATGCACCTCGGCGAGGTCTGGTGCATCGGGCCCAACGTCCGCCTCGAGCTCTGCGGGTCGCGCATCCCGTGCCAAAAGGTCTCGTGGCGCTGCGGGCAGAAGGACAGCTGGCTGAAGCCGCTCGCCGAATCCGGTCGCGTCGGGTTCTACATGCGGGTGCTGCAGGGCGGGTACGTGCATCCTGGCGACGAGGTAGTAGTCGAAAAGATGCCCGAGGACGAGCAGCGGCAACAACCGAGCGTGGCCATGATCTCGCACATCGCGTACGACGCCGCCCTCAAGACAAGCGACACGCTCGACCTGCTGGCGAACCACAAGCTCCTCCTGCCCATGAACAAGAAGTTCCTCGCCGCCAAGAAGGCCGCCCTCGAGGACAGGCTCAACACGGGCAAGAATGCCTGGAAGGGGTGGCGCGAGCTACGCGTCGCCAAAGTCGTGCAGGAGCTCGGGGATGTCAAGTCGTTTTACCTCCAGTCTGTTGACGATGCGCCGCTGGCCAACTACCTGCCGGGACAATTCCTCTCCGTGCGCGTCCCCTGCTCTACCACCACCAACTCCAGCGGCACATCGCCGGCATCAAAACGAAGCGGTCAAGACGTGAGAAGCTGGACCATCTCCGACTACGTCACACGGGACGGCCCTACCTACTACCGCCTCAGCATCAAGCGCCACGACGACCCAGCCACGAAAGCATCGACAGCCGGCAGCTCAACAACGACGGGAAGCAGTGCATCCGCCTGGATGCACGACCACGCCACCGCGGGCACCGTCCTCCAAGCACGCTCGCCCGCGGGCCGCTTCGTCCTCGACTGGACCCAGCCCGTCGCCCTGCGCCCCGTCTACGTCACGGCGGGCATCGGCCTCACGCCCATCGCTGCGATGCTCGGCGCCCACGCCCTGCACCCCAAGTTCGCGCGCACGCCTGCGCTGTGGGTGCACGTCGTGCGAGGGCGGTCCGACCTGGGCCTCTGGCAGAACGCGGTGCGCGCGTTGCCGGCGGCCGTGAAACTGGAGCGGCACGTCTTCTTCACCGGCCGGCTTGCAGACGACGACGGCAATGGCGAAGAGAGGGAGCTCGAGCTACGTATCGATGGGTTGAGTATCCACAACGGCGTTGACGATAATGTGAAAGGCAAATGCACGGTGCATCGCGGCCGCCCGGACCGCGACACCCTCCAGGCGATCCTCGGCAGCTCCTACAAATGGGACCCCCTAGGCTCCGGCGAGCTCGAGCTCCCGGCCAAGATGTCGCCCTTCTACGTATGCGGGCCGACGGCCTTCGAGGCCACGGTACGGGAGTGTCTCCTCGAGGTCGGAGTGCCCGCCCCCAATATCCACAGCGAGTCGTTCTCGCCGGCAACTGCTGCGAACGGTGGTCTGGTAGAACGGGCCGAGGTCCGTTTTACCAAGTCCGGCAAGACGGCCACGTGGCCCCTGGCGAACGGAGGAGGGGGCTCCCTGCTGGAGCTGGCCGAGTCCCTGGGTCTGACGCCCGACTACGGATGCCGCGTCGGCGCGTGCGGGAGCTGTGCGGCGAGGCTGACGTGCGGGTCGGTCGCGGGGGCGGGGGCGGGGCAGGCGGACGGGATGGTGTTGACGTGCTCGGCCACGCCCGCGTCGGATGTGGTCGAGATCGATCTCTGATCGGCACCTTAGACCCTTGCTAGGCAGGGCTGGCTTCCTTTCTGCTCGTGGTGATCGGTGGATGCGCCCAGAATGCTTGGTCATGATGCTGGAAATGCACAATCCAGCTGCACAGCACCCCTCTCCTCTCTTCTATTCTCTCTACTCCATCTCTGGTCGGCACAATCCTAGTCTTCTTATTTCTTCTTCTCCCACTCCTCACCCCTTTCCGTTTCTCCGCTTGATCGCCACCCCCTCTCTATCCTGTCTTGTCCCTTCACCAATGCAGCGGGAGGGCCCGCTCCGTCTGGTAGCCATGCTTCTCTGTGCTACAACGCCTGTCCTGCGGCGGGGTACTCGGGCTGGTTCCGAGCGTATTTACGGCTTAAATTGCCGCGAGCTGTTCTCTGAAAGGCGCGGCTGGGACGATACATGAGATGGAGGGCCGGGAACGGAAGCAGCCGTGATGACGGCGGTGATCGCCATGGACCTGGGCAATAGGAGAAGGATGGGGGACCAATACGACAGGAATCAGACAGACCGCTCTTAATGTTTGTAAAAGCAAGAAATATCATGTAACAATATCAGATGTGTGGCGAGAAGGAAGCATGTTGTTTTGACTTCGTGTACTTTGACAGACGGGACCCACCATTCGGATCAAGAGATGATGGAAGAAGCAAAGAAAGGGGGAACAGAAGCCGAGGGGGGAAGAAGAGAAGGAAGAAGAAAGGAAAGCCGGTAGATATACGACTGCGCAACAAACGTAATGGATAGTATATATGGACGGGGCTGCCTGTGGCAAATATTTTGCCTAAACAGACCGGAACCAGCCCCGAGCCACACATATCCTGTTTGTTTGTGTTCTCTCCCATGAGTAACAGGCTGATAGCACAACGGTCGCAGTCCTGCATCCGTCCACACCCCCTCGAATCCCCAACAAAGGCTTTGTTAGTCTCGTTGGATCCTCTGGTGTGTAGCGGTGAAAGCTACATTATCACATAATTAGACAGGGGAGGGGGGGGGGGGGGGGGGG